>MU278362.1:655268-695018 GCA_022385755.1 Trametopsis cervina | reverse complement strand
TTGACGAGTCACGTGATCGTGAGGACGTGTAGGACGCGCCAAAATAAAAGAAAGAAAATCGAATAAATTGGGCGCCACGCGTATAACCATGACATAGAGCCCAATAAAATGCAGAAAAATGCGATAAAATCAAAATATATTATGTAATACATATTAGCATACAACTGAGATATTGCTCATTCCTCATATGCTATGTATTAAGCGAAGGGCATACATATAAAGGTGAAGACAGGCTGTGGGAGTTTACATACCCAAAATGGAAGGTGTGCGCTTATCTAATCTGATCCTCCCACCATGTACGACTTTGCTGCAGCTGCATTATTCCACCAAGAAAACACAAAATACTCAAAAAACATTGACAAAGTAATCACCTCAAGCCTATAAAACAACACTGAGGCATAGAATACATATGAAATGAAGGGGGTTCTTTGCTAGAAGTATTTTATGAACCAAACCGAAGCCCATCAAAGTCGGGCGCCTATTCCCCCAAAAGGGCAAATGTGTTTCCCATCTTATGCTCCCAATTCTGTATAGTTTTCTTAATAAAGGTGATCACAGTGTAGCTCAATGTTATGGCTACATGCTGATACATGAATTGCTGTAAAACTTTGAGATGGGGAGGCTGTAAAAATTGAGGAAGTTTTGTAGTCTCAAATAAGCGCTCAACTATACAAAATGGTAATGGGTCAATAACTGCTACTAATGCCATCAAAAGCATACACTATGGTAACAAAATACACTTATAAAAGTGTATTCCCATCAAAATTCCCATGCTTTAGGGCAAAAACTGTCACATGTCGCAGAACCCCAATATGCCAGATGTTACTGGAACGATTCTTTTCTTTGTACCTCAGGAATCGTAATTGACTGCAAAGTCTTAAATAAATAAATAAATCCTGAAAAATCTGGAAAATTACCATAACTTTCAAACAGTCTTCAAAGTCCTTTATGAGTCCTTTCAGTGTATGTTTATGGTTATGTGACCTTTCAAATTACTTTGGTTTACTTTGATAGTGGTAAAACATCACATGAAGTGTTACCATTTAATCATTTGTATCAATAGAAAAAGCAGAAAAGTTGCTGCTTTCTGAACAGAAACAGCTGCTTAATGTATTGCATATAATTTAAGACATATAAAGGCCTCAGGAATTGCAACCTGCCACTTGCCAGCCTGCTCACCTAAGTATATAAAGGCTGTAGAAATTGTAACCTGATGCTTGCTGACCTGCTCATCAAGTTATTTTTCAGAATGAGCTTTGTTTCCTAATAGATTCCCTTCAAAGACATGCAAAGTGGTTTACATTTATGCAGTTACTATCATTTTTGAACCTTTCCCCTCAAATTCTTCACTCTCTGTCTCAGCTCTCATAATTCTGCTGTCTCTTCCTTCCTCACCTTCCATCCCTTTACCTTCAGACATAATGGTAGCCACAGGCCCTCTAAACCAATGTACACCACCATATACAGGGAACCAATACCACACCAGTGACAGTATGAGTGTGCCAAAAAGCACAACAACTGTATAGTTCATATCTGCTGTATTAGTAGCAGGTGTGGCAGGGAAAAGCAGAACAATCCCCATAAAGAACATCCACAGAACTGAAATGATAGCACAGGGCAGACTGAACCATCCCAAGTTGAATGGACCAGGTTTGAAGGCATTAGTGCCAAGGTAGCGTGCAGCAATTGGTATCCTGCAGCAATCATCAGATAACAATAAATAGAAAATAAAGAAACATACGAGTAGGCAATATACAATGCCACAACACTCAATGAAAACACAGCATTGATGGCCTGGGTCCCAGCAAATGCAAGCAGTCCCAAGGCAACTGCAAATCCACAAGTAAACCATACAGTGTTTACAGGTGTCTTTGTGTATGAATTCATGCGGTAGAGCCAGTGGGAGAATGGCAGTGCACCATCACGAGCAAAGGCAAAAGTTTGACGAGATGCAGCAAGAACCTGATAGTATCATTTGTTTTATGTGCATTGCAATTAATCAAGACTTGGAAACTCATACCATGCTGCTGCCCATCATATATTGCACCAGTACAATGATGGCCCACAATGCTAGTGCACCCTTCTGTCCAAAGCTATTCAGGAAAATCTGAGCCATTGGTTGCGGACTGCTGATGATGCTGTTCAGGTCTGTACCCATGCAGAATGCAAGTGATACATTGATTGCTATGCAAACATAGTCAGCGGGACGAAATAGGCCAGATTGTGACAGTGGCAGACACATACCCCAACCTAGGATGCCAGCAATGGCAATAGCACCTGTGATAGCCCAGGGAACAGCCACAGCTGCATTGGATGCTTCCTCAGAGATATGCACACTTGAATCAAAAGAGCCTGGAATACATCAATTGTGGTGTCATATTTGACCATTGACTGCATAAAGAACTCACATATGGTCCACAGAGGAGCCTGAAAGCCAAGTATAAATGCAAAACCACTTGGCCATCCATTCACTACAGCAACAGTGGATGTTCATGAGCAAGATCTCTCAATGTCCCTGATGGCATACTTACAGTTAGTGAAATTGCCAAAAGCGTATGATGCCTTGTTCTTGAATTCCGAAGGTGTTGCAGCAGGAAGAGCAATAATGACTGCCAAACATAGCCTTTGATTCAATGTCAACCAATGGATGAAGGGTAGACAATGTCTCAATCACTTACAGGACATTAAGCGCAACATATAGGCTCTGCAGCCTAGCAAGGACTCTTGTGCCAAGGCAGCATATGACCGCATGGGTAAGGACAACAGCTGCATATGTTCCACTGATGACACAGTTTACTATGATTCAGTGGACATAGCTACGAGAGACAACGTACAATAGCTGAGCATTTGTTGCACTGAATGATTGGTCCTTGGAACCAATGGATGCAGCGGCCATTATCTGCACAGCACAGCCCCAGTCAATAGAGGCAATGGCCGCGACAGAACCAATTGTGTTTGAGTCTGTTAGAACACCGTCAGCGCGATTGGTATGCACAGACGCAATGCAGGGGTCCCATGATAGTGACGCACATCCCACGGTCCAAGCAAGGAGATTGCGCCAGCGTGCCGAGGACAGTGAGTGAGTCCAAAAATATAACTACAAACAGACACGGTGGTCAGTGTCAATACCGAACATATTCATTTCCAGAAGACAGACATACCCCGCCAGACGTTGGAGCAGCTGATGCAAGCTCGCCCATGGACATCCCAACGAAGAGGATGAATATCGAAGCGACACCCCACTGTGAGAGATTATGTAGACAATGTTCACGCAGGGGAAACGTGACAAAGCATCAGTAGATAGGACTAAGTCAGCCCAGAGCCACGAACTAGGATGCCATGATAGACGTACACCCCATATCATCGATGCGGGCCCTCCGTTAGGGATAGAGAAGAATAACACTGATCTGTAGACGAGCAGTAGTCAGTGTTGGGAAACAGTAGAATATGTCCTGCCGTAGTATTACTCCAGAGCTGACTCACGCTATCGAGGGTAGTAGTCCAATGATTGAAAATGCAATGCCAAACGTCTGTTGGACATGTCAGTGGTATGATTTTGGATGAATGGGGGTGTGCCAGCAACAGGTTCCACAGCGTCTCACAAACGTAGGGTTCTCGAGGACTTGTGTGTCTTGTATGGAGGAGCAAGAACCCTGTTCCCCGCACGCACAAGATGGCGAAGTAGAGTAAATGAGTACACACCTCGACTCCTGTAAACTCTCGTCGGAACTCTTGTTTGTATCCCAAGCTGGCGAGAAGCTCCTCATCGGCCGTTCGAGCTGACAAGCCCATTTCGTCGGTCTGCGTTGTGGACATGAAGCAGAGTAATATCAGTGCTGGCTACGCAACACAGAAGGTTCAGCGGTGATATAAGGGGCGGGATTGAGAAGTGGGTGGAAGGATGAAGTTAGAGACAAGCAGGATCAAGAGTAGGCACTGTTGTGTACGAACCAACGAAGACTCCACCGGTGACGAAGACACCAGGAAGATCCAGGGAAACTATATCTGCAGCGTGCGTCTAAAGAGTGGGATTTGACACATGGCCTTATCGTCCTCCACCTAGAGTCCTTTGTTTGATTGCTGTGTTCCCATAAAAATCATTAACGCCAACGCATGAGACGTGCAAATGCAGACTCACACACTCCGACAGATAACGCCCAGTGCTTATCGCGAGACCATAGACTCGGCGGCGCAAGTTGAACGCCGATAAAACCCAGCCCTGCGTGCCTGCAAGATACGACCTCCTGGCATCCTCAACTTGAAAAGGCATCGAGTCATGATAACACTCTTCTCATTTGGATAGTTGAATCAGCGAAGACGTGCCCCAAGTTGGTGGGCAACGTAGGTTGGTATTCAGTGTACATGCAGGACCCGCGTGAGGCATGTAGGGACACGAATTGGTGACCCCCGAAGATTTGCGCGCGGGGGTTGCGGCGACGCTTTGACATCTTGATGTATACTCTAATCCTGCATAGGTCAGTGGGCAGCAACAGAAGACGTTGCATAACACACGCACTAGTAGATGCCACCATCTTTTTCTCCTGAGCTGTGTAAATCTGTCCGGCTGATATGTGCAGACCCCAGTGATCGAAGGGTAACCCGCAAGTCAGAGGCGAACCCTCATTGGAGAGTCCTTGAAAGGAAGTAAGGCGACCGTCTTTGAGGCAACGACAAAGACTGTGGATGGAAAGTTGGAGGAGGCCTCACGACGTGTACATAGACGCCCAATCTGCGCGATTGCCTCCGGGTATGACGAGTTCTCAGACTGTTCTCAATCCAATTGACATCCCAAATCGTTGTATTAGCGATATATAGTATATGGTTCTGCCTACATTAATATTGTGCAACAGAGTTCGCGTCGTCGAGATTCCCATACAAGACCCGTCTCAACCTCTCTCCCCGCAAAGTCACAATCAACTTCTCCTCGCTCAAGTACTCCGCATACCGTCTCCATGTATCCGATCCTTTACCCACCATAACGAAGCTCCCGTCTTCTCCGCCGCCGGCCTTGCCCTTCCTCAAGGTGCTGATACTTCCCACAACAAACAAGCCCCTCTTTGCCCTCGTCAGGCCGACGTTCAAACGCCTCTTATCGGCCAAGAAGCCGATATGTCCAGACGCATTGTTTCTCACAGTCGAGAAAATAATCACATCCTTTTCGCGTCCTTCGTACCCATCCACGGTCCTGATTTCAACTAATCGAAGATCCATAGCACGCTGTTGACCCAAGACAGCCTCAAAACGCGCCTTGTATTTTGGGTCGGTGTTGAATAACCGTGTGAGGAGCGATATCTGCGCAACATATGGCGCTATGATACCAATGTCCGTACCGCGCATATGCTACTCACCAGTCAATTATTGTTCGTTAATATAGAAGGGCATACGCACAGGGTTTCTTAACAAGAGATCCTCCACAAGGGCGCAAACTATATCCGCTTCATGCCAGTTGACTCTACTCCGGTCCTGTGACGCTTCGCCTCCCAAATGGTCAATGAAGACTACAGAGGGCCTGTGCGATTTTTCTCCCGGCTGTAACGACTCCAGTTGAGGCAGAATTGCCGAGTAGGGCGGGATAAGACTCGGGGAGACTATGCCATGAGCGCTGACGGTCCCATCCTTGACTGCTTTATTGTAAAACTCGTTAGAGGGGAAACGTGATATCGTAGGATGCATGCGATATTGGATGTCGAGCATTATCGAAGGAAGGACTATTTTAAGTGAACATCAGTATCAACTCATGTAAGGTATGGCGAGCAAGAATACGTACACTTCTCCTCCGCCAGTCTCTCAAACAGGCTCACGCCAAGCCCCCTGGCCTGAGCTTCTGGGCTGGTGATAACAGGCGGGAGCTGCTTATGGTCGCCAATGAGCGCGACGTGTCTCGACTGTGGGTTCACAGAAGCAAGTTAATAGTCGGACCAGGCGTGTACATGAGTATGAGCGGGTTCAGGACGTACACCCTTCATGAGTGGAATCAAAGTCGCTGGCTCCGTCGACATCGATGCTTCATCCACAAGTACCATTGGAAAGTCGATGACGGTCAATTGCCTTGCCCCAGCCGATAAGCACGTCGTACAAACCTATAGTGGTAACAGTCAGCACAGTCAACAACATCTACCACAGCATTCGACTCACAACATCGGCAGAGTGAACTACCTCTGTCAGAATCTGCATGTAAACCGCGTAGTCCCTCGCCCGCGCAGCTCTATACCGCCTATCCACCTCTTTCGCGTCACGCAACATGTTGTCCAACACAATCTTGTGCCTCTCCCCCTTGCCTGCATTTGTGTTCTCATAGTCCATCACTGCGTCCTTAAGAACCTGCTTTTTTAACCGAAGAGCTTCTATCTGCTTGCGTATCTGCTCCAAGTCAGCCGCGCGAGGATGTGCAGCGATTTGATTTTCGAGACCGTATGGAGATAGCGAAACTTTCATCTGGCCAGCAGCACCGACACGAAGGGGACGTATGGTGGAAGAAGCGATGAGACCTTCCAGGAGGTTATCAACAGCGGCATTGGTGTACGTGCATATGAGAATAGGGTGTGGCACGCGGAAGTGGGTCTGCAATTAATGATTAACACCGGGCACGCGACGCTCACAGTCATTTTGAGAGACATACTTTAAGCAGCTTGATAGTCTCAATGATAGTCTTTGTCTTTCCTGTGCCAGGGGGCTGTACAAAGAGTGTCACATACCGAACTTAGAATCGAACGAAAGGACGACTTACACCTTGAACAAGACAAGCCCGGTTGTTCACCATCATCGCTGTCGCTCTGATCTGCGTGGCGTTCAATCCTTCAAGTAAAGGATCACCCTCCACCGCAACTGGATCCAGTTCCGAATACCGCCTTGCCCAACTCACTATCCTTGCATCCTCCCGAAATAACCCCTCCATCCCCACGTTCGTCTCATGCCGCACCTCCGTTCTCTCGACAGGGTTTTCCCATTCTTCGATCGGAGGACTAAAAGTCCTTAAAAGCACATCGCGCAGGCCTGTGCTCGTCAAAATCATCTCCTTGCCGGTTGAATTCGTACTTGTTGCTTCTTGGCTGGCGAGGTCATGATTCATGCCCTTCACTGCAGCCTTCATGCGCTCAAATACGACATCGGATCTCCCAATATCGACTCGCCAGTCATCATACGGCTCAATGTCAAATCTTTCGAGAAAGGCTATTTGAAGCTCTGAAGGGGCGTCATAGAAGATGCTGCCTCGTTTCGGTTCCTCTTTAAGGGGATCGAAGCGGCTAATGAGGACTTGAGTGCCCTTACTGGTACATCGCAAACGTCAGCACAACAGGACGGATGTAAAACAGCAAAACGCGAATACGTACGTGAACTTGTGCTCATGTGGCAACGTAATCCCAGGTCCCAGCCTGAACACCGCCACATGTTTCCCCTCTTTAGGTGCCTCCAGCCAGTACGCGTTCATCTCCCGAATACAGTATCCTTCAGCTTCAAGTTTTTGAACCGGTTTGCGTAGACGTTCTCGGAGGACGGCTTCGTCTTCAGCTTGTTCTGCCTCTAACATTGGAACAAAGCTAATCAGAGAGCAACATTATCAGCCTTGCTTCATCGCTAACAAAGTGGGAGCGAATGACATACTGGTCGGTGTAAGCCATCACCTCCTCGAAGTATGGCTCTCCTTCCTTGATAGGGTCGAACGTAGGCATCTCTCTTCGAACCTTCTGGATCTGTTGCGCTCTGCCCCCACGCTTGAGCTTGGTCATCTGCCTAACCTTCTGAGCACCATCAGTGTCGGCAGCAAGGTCGTATCTTCGCGTCGCTCTGGACCTCCAGTCGACACGTCCCAGGGGAGACGACGCATCGGCTCGTTGTTGATCTGAATATTGATGAATTAATGTCGGGTTACCGTAGAGAGCACAGCAAGGAAACGGAGGCAGAGCAGCAAAACGAGAGGTGGAAGTAGAGGTACTTGCAGCGTGTGCGCTGGATATAGACGAGGTAGAAACCAGCCGGTTACGAGCGATGGCGGAGCATGCTGACGCGGTCGATGCCTGGCGTGGTACTCTCGCAAGGACGTGTCTAGCCGACAAAACCGCAGAGGCCGCCAGCGTACCGATCAGCAGACGCGTCTGTATGCTGAGGCGGCGGTGTAGCGATGCTCTGCGAGGGCATGCGTAGCGACAAAGTCGCGACAAAAGTTACACCGTGGCTCGACCGTGGCCGTCTGCAAATTAAACGCGTCGGATTTTGCCGGACGCCACAACGCTCAGATGTTGCGAACTTCACCAGCTATTTCACCTGGCGACTTGCCTGCCTGCGTCCGAGTCCACAGTAGAATTACTGCTTCCTGCCCGAATACATTGCCACAGATTATGTATGTCGACCACTGTTCTGCACGTCCTTGGCTTTAAATCACCTCTGCGGGATCGAAGCTGAACATCTCGCCCCGGAGGTTATGAACAAGTGCTTCCTGTACCCCGCTCTACTGTGAGTGGGTTAAACCGGAGCTGCGTGTCAACGATTGTACTTCGCCATATATCATTCGACATTGCCGAGCAGACTTCCTCCAGTCGGTTTCTCTGTCTCGCTAACTGAGCATGCTCCCTCATTGTGGTGGAAAATGTGTGAAGGGGTATTCCGTTGCACCTGAGGTTGCTCGTGCGTGTCGCTGCCTGTTCCAATGGCTCTTGTATACGCCCAGCATTCCCCATTAATTCATGACTTTGTCCCGCTTGGCAAATGGAGCCGCCTCTCCGAAAGTTGAAGGCGTCTACTCTGCCTCGGGGAGACTACATTTCATACAATACCCGGTCTTATATGTCCATCATAACCTGGAGGAAGCACAATTTATCCTACTCCCAGGGCTGCGAGAAACCGTTCAGGCATTGCATAAGCCGAGATTTCAGACTAGACCATCCAGATAATATCCCAAGCTATTGTCCATGTCATGTTACAGTTTTCTGAAGAGAGTATATACTATGCTTTGCAGTTGCATTGCGTGATCTATTTCGACGTGTCGTACGTCGACACTGAAAGACCACTCATACACGGAAGTTGGAGCCACTGTGGTACTCCGCCATGGTGGCGTTGGCGGGACACTCCCGGAATGGGTTACACGGATCAATCCATCATACCTCATCCGACAGCCATTCTGCTCGTAAAGTGTTCACGCTCATCTCACGCCTGCACCGAACCCACCCGAATCCGAATTATCCGAAATCTCTGACAATGGTTCAGTGAGTAAACGTGGCTTTATATTCTAGACTCTACACGCAATGTTACAGGCATTTACCCAGTCGTGACTATTGCGCACATGTAAACATGACCCACGATCTCATAGTACTTATTTGCAACGCACACAGATCACCGCCTGATGAGATTGGCTCGCCTAGAGAGCCCGGTCGAATCGCCCCAGTCCACGCGCCCACGTATCGCGATTTGCGAACTCTTGTCTGACAAACCCGCTGTACTGTAACAACGGCAACGCTCAACGTACGCTTAGGGAGCCGCAGATCGCGAGACGGCGCACATACAGAGCTGCAAATTGGCAGGTTCGTCCGAGCACAAAGCTGGTTAAACATTTCACAAGACTTCATGACGTCCAACTTTAGGTGAAGACGGAAATGGCCACTCGGACAAATGGCCTCGCCTGCCGCCCATCTATGGTAGAGTGCGCCCATCCACGCTTGACGTTGTCATTCATTGACTGGTGATACTTCCAGCATCCATGGGATACGATAGAAGAAACTGTACGTACACCAACTTGACCAAACGCTGCAGCGGTAGGACCGATTCCAACCGGACCATTGATAGCTTCTGTGAGGAGATGTTTCCTTGCGGCATTGTGCACACCTGAAGAACCCATGAGCGGGTGCATCGACGTGCAACGCCTTTTGTTCTCCGAGTTTAGGTTGAAGACTTATGAGTGCAGACATGACAGCAATACATGCCGCTGATGCACAGAAAACATGCTGCAACCAACAACAGTCAGCCATGGATCGTCCACTCGCGAAAACTGCAAGGCATGGGACGCCCGGTAAACACAGATCTGCGGATGTCCATCTGTGCGCTGAATCTCACGCTAGGTGAAGTCGGCGGCCCACAGTGACGGCCCACATTGACGGTGCAGACGGAGGGAGGCGTCAATGTCGACCGATGGCCAATCACTGTTGGACAGCGTGAGCTAGACTGCTCATTGTTGCCGGAAGCAGCTCACACCTCGAGGCCGGGCGGGCGTGCAGTTGGTTGGGCGCACTTGAGAGTCGTTATTGGATATCTGCAGGTACCTCGTTACCATGGAAGCTAATAATGGCACTGGCACTAATTGGCAGCAGGGAAGTGATGTGCGCCCAGATGCCTCATTGTGTTTGTTCTGCAAGACTGCTCTTAGCCTCGACTCAATTCTGAGCGGACTAGCAGCGAAGTTGTTGAACGCGCTTGCATCTGGACACTCTGCGGCAGCCACTTGTGAGTCGTGATAATTGCAGGCCACACATGAATGGACATTTGAGGGAACTGGCAGGGCATCTGCGGTTGGCCACGATGCATCACCTTTACCACGCGACGGTGATGGAAGGAGCCACCCCTCGGGATGGCGAATATTCAACCAAGGGGACCTAGGACCCTGAAAGACGCAAAGCGCACTCTATCGGACACGAACAAGTTTAGCCAATAGACGCAGTTCACCGAAGTAGGCTTAATCTTGCAGGGTCGCCTCGGTTCTCACGGCACGCATGGACAATGAGCCTCCATCACCCTGAACACTGCGAATCTTGGCACGAATGCAGCACCGAGGGGTGTGTAGCGGCGAATGGAAAGGTGTGTCTTGCAGAGTCATCCGCCTATCTATTCCGTCTATCTATCCATATGCACCCAGCGTGAGTACTCGTGCTGGGGTTGAATTCAGCGAGCATTTTGCAATAGCGGATGCTATCAGTGCATGCCTGACATCCAGTGTAATAATATCAGAACACCATCTTGCAATATTGCAGTCGCTGAGCGTCGACAGGAGTATGATGGTTGGGCCCAAGTTGGTATGGATGTTGGTATGGATGCACAGCGGGAAGTTGGCTTACCAAGGATGGAACTCTTCACTCTCCGAATGGCAATGTCTCAACTGTTTGTCCCGCCTCGAGGCATTGTTCAGCTCGTTTGAGTGCGTCCCATTGCCTCTCTTTCCTTTTTGCTTCCTTTCTGCAGCTCTTGACGTTGGACGAACGATACAGAACATCGGGGAGGCTTGGTGCTGGTGGTTCTCCTCCTCTCGTACCCTCTTTTGCGCTGTCGACTCTATTGCCCTTCTCTCTTCTGCCGTCACTCAACAGGCTGCTGCTACACCACTCTATCACTCGGTAAAAAGCTGCACGTTGCTCAGATCGTTCAACATGCTCATTAATACTCCCTGCCTCTGCTTTTCGCAGGTTGCTCTCCCCTCTCACCACTCCTCCCTTCACACCCACGTCAGTGTTCACAAAACACCATTGGTACCCGGACTCTTATTCACTCCAGGCAGCAAACATAAGCAATGCAAAACGCCATCCTACAGCATCCTGCCTCCATCCCTTCGCTCTCTCTGTACCGTCTGTACCCAGACCAAAGTATGCATAGCATGCCCGATCCTCACTCTTCTCAGACGCGGTCACGACCATCCGCGGCACAGTCCACTGAAGCTGAGACATTTCAGCCAGCGCTGCATGCCCTCACCTCACGCGTTTCGCATCCTCCGTTGTCATCCTCTCTCGCTAGAAGCCTCCTGACGGCCACGGCCTATACATTGTCGTCAGCGTCTTCAGATCTGGATGCTGTCAGTTTTGGATTGGATCTAGGTTGGACATCCGACACCGACGTCTCCAGGGCCCAGCGTGCCTCGCCCAATCCCAACTGCAAACGAGGCGGCACAGGCGCAATCCCCTGCCCAACGCAGTATGCGAACCTGAACGTGTACGGCACAGACGCCCAGAGTGCACTAGCGGCAGGGCGCGTTCCCGCCGCGGGATCCGCGTCGCACGGCGGCCTGTGTCTCGGTTCGGCGTCCAATCACCATCCCTTGTTCCACGTCCCCCCACGCGCTCCGGCCAAATTGCAAGCGCAGAGCCAGCTCGACAGCGACCCTGCGGAGGTGTCTACAGCTGCGGGCGGCGGTGGATCGCAAACGCCGCTCTTGGTCCATGACGGGTCGGTGCCCAGCGCGGGGCATCAGCCAGATGATGACCTTCCGAAGATATATATGCCTGATGCCGCCTGGGTAAACGACGTGACTGCCTCTGTTGCCTCCACCGCCTTTCTGGCCCACAAACCTTCTGCTGAGGACGCGGATACATTTCTACTGGAGACGTTTGTGGCTAGTCGGTCGAGGGTTCTCAAGGTGCGTGCTCAAGTGTTATGTATGTGTGCTGTATATTGACACGGAACGAGAACAGGTAATACAATTCAGCCCTTCCACCACCCTTTTCGTGTGTTTACATCGCATGACGATTACAATGCGAGACGTAAGTGCTGTCTGCCTGCTCCTAGACATGTCACAACTCACTTCATTTCTTTATCTATGTGCCTGGCTACTGCGTATTGCTCTCTGCTCATATATAGAGCTGCATGTCGTCCCCGCTCGTATACACCGCCCACCCAACTGCCCCGCGGCCTTCGCCCTCTACCTCAAAGTACGCCGCCTCACTTGGAGAGTTAGAAGACGACGTCTGGGTTGTGTACACATCGCACGAAGAGGTGTGTATCCGTGGCTCTCCTGCTGCATTTTCATAAGTTCCTTCGCGTTTCCTTCCTTCAACTCCTCGGTGGTTCCACCTTCCACCCTCGCTCCCCCACATCTTGTTTCATGTTAATCTCCCCACCGCGGGTTTGCCACATGCGCGAGATGGGAGGGAGGGATCCAGTTGATGTCACGGGATCGCCAGGCACCCCGATCGAACCCGGCAATTTCCCTTGAGTCGGTTTCACCTCGCTCTCTCGCGTTGCTGCGTTTCTATCGCATTCACTGGCGAACCCGTCGGCACGCTCTGCCTTCGTCGCGGGCTTTCGGCGCGGACGAGGGGCAGCGAGGGGTGTGCAGGGGCCTACGGACAGACAAAACCACTCTATCGCCATGGTCTATCGGCCTATTGCATTCAAAGTTCGCTATTCCATTCCTTGGCAAATTGTGCTCTTGCCGGGTGGTCCGCGCTCAGGGTGTTATGCTGGACCTGAATCTCACCTGCCGGGCATCCCTTTCCCCATTTTCCGCCGCTTTCATCCTAAGAACAAAGCGATCTCGTCCCACCGTTCCTGATGGTGCGCATTGTGCTGCCCATCGAGTCTTGCACTGAATGCAGACGGTGTGTTTCGGGCCGCACGCGCATCGTCATCATCATCATCACCACTCCGTCGATCCATATCAGCCTTGGCTCGGGAGGAGCACAAAGCAGGAGTGTTTCAAGCACTGCTGGGGGACAAGGGCATCAGCACGCCGAACCCCTATTCGGCCTGCTCACTTTCCCAACCAGACTCGTTTACGAATCCCTGCTCGCAGCCCTTGTGCCCCTCTTGAACCAAAGTTCACATTGTTCATACGCCATGCCATGCCCGCCCCGAGCTGCGCTATGAAGGGGCTCATCTAAGCGCCAACCATTAGCATCGCGTGCGTTTGCAATCGGGTCTACGGGCGGGGCCTTTGATGGGATGATGCGCACGGTGCTAGTGATGATAGCGTTTGAACAGACTTTTTACCGTGCGGGCTCGCATGCGTCTTGTGCAGCCTACATGGATGGTGGCGTTCGTGCCGCTGCTTGTTTGTTCGCCGTTCGCTCCTTATTTGTTTCGTCGTGTCATTGCTGTGTTCGTCGCGTTCTGACCGCTTCTCTCTGTCGCGATTTTACACAGGCATCCCTCGCGCTGCACCTCTCGCGCACGAGCCCCTCTCTCGGCCTGACTCTGGCACCAGCGCTGGACTCGGACTTGGAACCTCATTCGAAACTTGAGCTTGTCGAACCTGAAATGGTAAGCTCAGACGTCCTTGTTCGTCTTTGTCTTCATTCATCGCATCGATTCATCTGCACTGCCCACCTCGCTCGTTTGTTTAAGTCCCCGAGCCCATTCATTTATCTGCTCCGCTCACCCGTCTTTTGCTGTCATTTATTCTATATCACCGGACGAGCCTAACACGTTTGCCTCCTCCGATCACTCATTCATTCATCTCGCTAACTATGTCTATAGGTTGCCGCAGGCGCGCCCATAGCTGTCGGTCTCTCACAGGCAGGTGCAGACGCCGGATTGATGGCAGGCAGATCGACCATGTCATCTCCACTCTCTCCATTCTGCGCGTCCCCTTCTGCGGCAAGCAGTGCTTCCAGCGCATACGGCGGTGGCCCCCTCACGCCTTACTCAAACACACCGCTCGGACCGGCGAGCGCAAGTGCGAACGTGAAGATTAGCTTCAGAGCAGGAGACTGGCTGTGAGTGACATCCCCTTCTTGCCGTCATCCGCACTTCGCGCGTGTTTCCTTCCTCGTCCACCTTTCCGACTTTCCCGGAGTTCTTGCATAAAGACTCTCCCGTTTTCTTTACATATTCCGTTCTCGGCCGCCTTGATCTGCGCATGCACGCTCATCGGTTCGGATGATGAGGCGTGTCGCCAGCCGCGTTTGCCTGACGCCCCTTTTTTTTATACTTCCGCCAGGCCTTACGCTTTCGGGCTGGGCGGATTTGTCACGCCGTCGGTCGGGTCGGTCGGTCGAATGATTGTCTCGCATTCTGCCAGAGGTACACACGCATCGTATGGCGGATGCGGTAGTGGTGGCGGTGGGAGAGGACGAGGCGGATGGTGCTGATCCCCATGACTGGCGGGAAAAGAGCGAGTAAATTCCGCTCGTACTAAAATCCAAATTCTACGATGCAACAGCGAGGATTTGCAGGCCGTGGAAGGCTCCTGCGGCTCTTGCTGCATTTTTGGCTCTATTCGTAATAGCCGTGACCGCCATTGGTGCGCGGTGGCCTCTTCTTCCGCTTTGTTTGAGTTCCCATTCTGTAAAGTTCGCCGGCGGGGGATTAGTTTCACCTGCAGTGCATGGCCATGAGCCGGGTCTGGTTAATATTCTGTGTCTCAACATTGGCCTCTTCCACTCCTCTTCCTTTGTGGATCGCTTCTACATCCGCGGGAAAATACGTGCCTTGTGCTGACCATGCGCCTCCCTCTAGGTGCTCCCTGCCGTCGTGCGGCACACACAACTTTGGGTACGTTTCTCTTCCCATGGCTTCATTCGCTCGCTATGCTCTTGCTTTACGACTTTTGTCTACGCGTCCAATCCATTATCGATGATGATGAGACGCACACCGGCGGCGGACGAGCGAGGCTGGGCTGCAGTTGGGCTGCTCATCCGGCCGTGTTGTCGATCGTGGATATATCGGGTGCGCAGATCTGGATCTCTTACTCGCACTGCCAGTGATCGGGTCATTGTGGGCGGGCGGCTTGCCTTTTTTTATTTCGCCTGCCAGGCTGCAGCTCCCTCTGGGAAGCACGACCATGCCAGTTTTCTGAAACTCAAAAGGCAACTCTCGCCGTTCCATTTTCTTCTCCTCCGTCCACCACCATCTGCGCCAACGCCGGTTCTGTTTGACGTTCTTCTCTCTTCTCGCCTCCTGTGCCTGTGCCATAGCCTTTAACCTTTTGACTCGCTGCTGACGTACCTTTGCTTCATCTTATTTCCTCAATCCTTTCCTCGCGTTATCACGGAATTCCTTCGCCTCCTCGATATTAGTCGCAATATGGCCTGCTATGGATGTGGCAACCCGCGACACGGACACACGAACGCTATGAACGCCACTAACGCCCTCACCACAATCGGTGTGAACTCTACCATCCCCATGCACGCCGCCACTGCCCCCTTCCCCGCGGGACCTACCACTCCGAACCTCCCCAATCCATACCAAAGGCTACAGCAGCAATCCCAACAAGAGATCTTCTCGCCTCGCTTCGCAGCAGGACCTGTCCATCGCGGGTACCCTGCTCACGCGTTCTCCCAAGTCTCTATGGGTAGACCTCCTTCACCTCCTCTCAATGTTCCGCAGCCTCCAATGGTGCCCAGTAAGGCTCCTGCACCTTCCTACCCTCTTTTGACTCCCAGTGGCCATGCCCTGGCGAGCGGCGGCCGAGTCAGAAATATCTCAGGTGACGCAATGGCCCCGTGCGTCATGTACTGGCCGGACAACGAGCCGTTGCCAGAAAGGGGACAGATCAGGCCGCTGGCTTCATCTGTGATCCAGGTATGTGTTTGCGATCCGTCTCCCATGCGTCCCGTAGTTGATGCAGCATCCCTCTTTTGCGTCCGTAGTATCCTCCTATCATCAACACGGGTAATAAGGGTGCTGCGGAGAAACAACCAGGAGACTGGACGTGCTCGAAATGCCAGTATCTCAATTGGAGGAGGCGTAAAGTTTGTCAAACGTGCTATCCTTGTGAGTTGTCTTTTTGTTTGTTTCCATTCCTCTCCCCCTATCTTGTGGCGCTGTGCCCTTGATCCTTCCTGCCCCACGCTGTTCGTGACCACAACAATATTCGACCAGTCCGTTGTGGCCACTTCTCCATCATTTGTATCTCGGTTTCTTGATTTCCTGTCTTCCCTTTCAGACAAGCTTACGACGATACTGATCAACTCCCACCAGATGCCGAAGGCAATGGAGATTCAATCTCCCAGGCCGTGCAGGCCGAGCGCATTGCACTCCTCACCAACGTCCTCAATCAGGTGAACGACTCGGCAGTACCTCTACCTGTCCAGCTCCATCGCAGGGCATCTGTTCCCGCCCAGCCTCCTCATTCTTCCTCGACGTATATCCAACAACCGCCACAATTCTCCCACCCGCTGTCCGGACATGTTGCCATGCAGCAAGGTGGCAGGGTTGCTCATCCGAGCCCTCTAGACATCGTTGGTCCGAGGATCTCGGCTGTCACCAGTTCGCGATCGCGGTCCCATATGGATCTGAGGTCTTCGTACCGTCACCCCGCTACTGCGTACGAAGAGTTCGGGCTGTCTCGTCACGGCCAGCAACCCTCGCCTACGTTATACCAGACCCACCGGTCATCTCACCCGACCAGCCCTGATGGCACGAACTCCACGCGATCGTCGCGCGTCCCAAGCCCCAGGGAATACGGCGCTGGTACTCTTGGTGCCATGCATCTACAGGCGGAGGCGAACGCGGCCACTTTGCTACCATCCTTCTTACAGGATATGGTTCAGACTCGAAGTATGGAAATGATTCAAGCAAGCCCCGCGACTTCGAATTCCTCTTGGTCGCTTGAGGAATACGAGTACGAGTATGCGCCTCAATCGGCCTACGAGTATGACGGCGAAGGGATCGGTCTACACGCCGGTGGACCAAGGTCAGAAGCGAGTTCCATGCACCCGGGTCTGGAGGGACGCCAGTCAGGCGTGGGCGTGATTGGAAGGCCTCGTGTACAGGGATTGTACGATTCATCATCCCGCTCATCATCATCCACGTCCTCCTTGACCGGCACTACCAACGGAAACGGAATAGCCACTGGAATGAGTATTTGGGAGATCGATGGCGAGGAAAGCCAGACCTGGAAGCCGTCGTCGGCGGCCCACTTGAACGGGTCAAGGCTGTATCGCAGCCATGACTCCCACAGGCAACCGAGCGCGGTCAACATCGTCAGCGGTACCGCCGGTCGAGGAGGCGAATCCAACCAGGCGGCTACGAAAACCTTCGCGCCTGCTAGTGGCTATGCCGCTGTTGCAGATCTGGCCGACCGCCTTGCAAAGAGCGTGACGATCCCGTCGATGGTTTCTGCCGCATGAAATCTATCCTATTTTTCACCGGGCTTCTATCGAGAACGTCCCGGATGTTAATGTACGTCCACGCTTTTCGTCGTTGAAGTTCACCTTATAACTACTCTGCAGTCAAGTTAACTGGAATATGTATCGTTGGCGCATCTGGAGATGCTATTTATCGGATATTTTTCGTATTTTTTGTCAACCTTTCGTCAACCATCTCTCGCGCATCTGGACCACAGTGCGATCCATCATCTCCTTCAAAAACAGTCTTCGGTTCTTCTACCATACACTCATCATAAGAATCAAGCACCGCTGTTCGCTCTCGTTTCTCACACATTTGGAAGGTCACAAATCACGAACACCCCGCTCTCGTCCTCATTATTTTGCGTCCCCTCATTAATCCCTTAACCTTCCACGCTCATCCCCTCGGAATAGCCTCTTCGTGATTCGCGAACTGCGGTGGGAAGCCGGCACATGTATTCTGGAAATATCTTGGTAGTCTTAGGCCTCTGCGCCTTTTAATCGTCTCCACAAACTCTGTTCTTCTTGAAACCCCCCCTCTCACGCCGAGCGTTGGCAGGCTCTCCCTTCTTGCAATGTATTGACTTACTTCAGCTAGTCAGGGGCTGGTCATCCGTAGGCTCTCTCGTATATCGCTCGTAATACGTGTAGCTGTCTCCCTCCTTTATATGTTTGCTTGGTGTCTTCTTGTACTCAGAATGATATTTTCTTGCCTACAAATCCTCAGGCGCATCAAGTCGAAGATCCTGGGCACAATCACATGCACCCCACGTGATTAATATATCACGTGTGCGACTTCTGTCAGATCACAATACCAGTCTCACAATTACTTGCAGACGGCACCTGTTCACTTGGGCGATGGGTGTTCCCGGATTATGGGCAGTACGTGTTCTCTGGAAACGTTAAACACACTTGCTTGATATACATCCATCTCTCTGCAGACACTTCGTGAAGCAGGTGTTCCTCGCTCGCTCACAGACATCGCGGTCACCGACGGCTTCCTCGCTGCAAACCCACCCCACGGCGCTGCATCTCATCCTCGCGCGTTTCGTATTGGAATCGATGCCTCCATATGGTTCGTGCATGCCGAGTATGGGAAAGAGGGAGAAAACCCTGAACTGCGGACAATTTTCTTCCGCCTGACGAAATTACTACAAGTCCCCTTTCTGCCACTATTCGTTTTTGATGGACCACTTAGGCCGGAGATGAAGAGGGGGAAGCTGATAGATATGAAACCCAGTTGGATGGTGGAAGGATTGAAGACCATGATTGATGCCTTTGGATTCGAGTGGAGGACGGTGAGCCCGGCTGTTGTCACAAATGAGGTTAGATTTATAACATGAACGAGCGCAGGCACCTGGCGAGGCCGAAGCGGAGCTAGCTTACTTGAACCAGATAGGTGTCATCGACGCTGTGTTAACGGACGATGTTGATACGCTTGTCTTCGGTGCAACATTGGTCATTCGCAAGTACGTCCGGAGTGGCTGTTTCACGTCTTTCCCATATACTTACCGCTTTCTCGTAGTCAATCAAAGAATCTGACTGGCAACAGGGCTCATGATCTCAACAATGCGGACGGACGCGATGACAAGAACCATACCATGACATTTGCCGCTGAAGATATCAGAAGCAACCCCAAGGTACGTTTGACCTTGCCGGACTTGGGACTATCCTCAAAGTTTCCTCGATGCTCCAGGTCAACCTCACTCAGGAGGGGCTCATCTTGATCGCGTTGCTGAGTGGTGGCGACTACAGCAAAGGGGTCGAGGGATGCGGACCACAAGTCGCGGCATGTCTTGCCCAATGTGGCTTTGGCGAATCGCTTGTGAATAAAATCCGCTCGCTCTCGCTTTCCATTACATTGGGTCTCCAGACAAATGGTCCATCTGGTTCCAGGAAGGCGAGCAAGACACGGGTAACACTTGGTACTGCCGAACAGGCTGAGTTGATGAGATGGCTCAAAACCTGGAGAGAAGAAGTCTGTTTGGAACTCAGAACAAATAGTCGAGGTTTCATGAAGAAGAAGTCCCCAAGCCTTGCTGCGAAGATATTACAGTCGAACTGGGTGCCTGACATACAAGTTCTTATGGCATACATCAATCCTGTGACTAGTGAGGAACGAGCGATTGCCAACGCGCTGATGAGACTTTTCGAAGATAGTCCGCGGGAAGCTACCCCACGCTTCGAGGTCGATCAAACGGTTGCGAATGCAAAGCGCGAGGTTGCGGCCGATCTCAGGAGCAAGATTGTCTGGGCCCAAGATCCCGACATCGCTGCTATCGCACGAGTATGCGAGGACCGCTTCGAATGGGGAGTCAAAGATATCATCATCAAGCGATTCAGAAGCTGGCTCTGGTCGGGAATTGTATGTCGTATGCTAAGAAGAGGGACAATTCATATAGACAACAGCAGCAGTATGTATTTGCATGTTAAGGAGCTATACATTATTCACATTGCTGGCGACATCCAGGTCGCAGCGCCACTCCTATCGGTTCACAGCGGACTGTCACAGCTGCAAGATTGGAGAGCTTGGTCATGTCCAGCCCGCGAAAAGGGAGACCTCGCCGTCCACTTCACAATGGCGATTCTTCGGACGAAGACAGCGATAAGAAGGACCGCATCGTTGTTAAGATACACTCGTCACGAAACCATGCCTCGACAGATGGTTTGCTGGAGTACAGGCTGGAAGTGGATCCATCGAGCTTTGTTAAAGCCGTAGAGGACGGCATTGAAGGGAAAAGAGAGATGCCAAAAACCGGATGGACGGATTCTGAAGGTGAGGCAGATGATGACGACGATGCTCCCAAGAAGGGGAAGAAAACTCCGGCTGCTGCACCAACCGATCATCTGAGGATGTGGATGCCAGCCTCCATTGTGCGGATCGTCCTGCCTGACATGGTACAACTCTTTGAGGACAAGACAGCGAAGAGGGCAAAATCTAAACACGGGACAAACCCGACCACGAAACGGCAGGCTAGTATTCCGAAGTCCAAGACTCCTGCCGTGCGAGCCTCGTCTGAGTACGACTCCGAGGATTCCGTGCCTCTCCCTACTACTAAGGCAAAGGCAGGGCGCGTTGTGGTCACTCGAGTTGCTAGTGTGAAACCGGTACCACCGATTGACGAATATGACGACCAAGAGATACACAACACTACCCGGCCATCCATTAGAACCGTGAACCCCAAGCCCGAGACAATGTCCGATTTTTTCAAAGCGAGTAAACCTGGCATGTCGTCCTCGAAGGCGCAGAAATCTGGCACCGCAACCTCTTCGAGTAGCACCGCAAGAGTCGCCAGTCTTTTCAATGATCCGGAGATCCAAATATTCAGAGATCTCACGACCCGCTCCGAAAAGCCCGTACGCTCAAAGTCAAGTAAAAGCGTACTCAATGTTCCTACGGCTACACGCCGCTTGCCCGCTCCACAACCCATCAATGGCATGAGCAAACAAGTTGTTAAGCAAGCGACGAGATCAGATTATATTGAGATATCAAGCGATTCCGATGTACCCCTACCTCGAACAGTGACCGCGACGAAACCTCATCCGAGACCCACTCTCAGGCGGCCAGAGGCGGACTCCATAATAGACTTATGTTCAGATTGATAGGCTGTCTTATAATCAGGGGCGAACTGGTGTACCATTATATTATTTGGCATGTAATACCAACCTATGGTTAAATCTAGCACATCACATACTGCAATTCCTGTACGAATAAATCTACTCATGTTATTATTCTGCTATCGAGTTTGCGAAATATGCTTGTATCTCATTGTTAAAACCTAAGTATACATTAGACGTAGGATACAGCGACGCACATGATAGAAACACGAAATCATACATGACGTGAGAACAGATACAAGATACAGATGCATGATACAGATCCACTAAAATGTCGCAGTAAAGTCCCTGAAAGTTTCCTGGCCCATAACACCTTCCAATTTCTCCGGGACGGTGGGCACAGCGACCTGTGCGCGGAAACGTTTTATAGCTTGTAAACGGTGGCGCCAGTTGGTGACCTTCTCCACCTTCGCAGTGTCATTTTTGGTATGTTGGTATACATCGACAAACCAGTCGGTGAGAAGGCTGAGTTGTCGGACAAGGAGAGGAAGTTGCTCTGCCGATATGAGCTTAAACTCCCCTACGGGAGTGAATTCCGACATTCCGGGAGCGCGCTGTATGGTGACCTTGAAATATTCGTTTTCGTGAAGATTGTTGGAGAAGGCAGCGATCGCCCCACGGGAATGTGGTTCGATTACAATATTGACGAATTGAAATTGCGTAGACAGTGTGTCAAATTTGTATGTTAATCCTGAATCATTCCAGATGATCCTGACGTAGTCGTTGCCGATGTGTCGTTTCTTGTTCGTATAGCTCTCCTCTCCGGAAGGCATGAGTGTGGCGGTGTGGTATAGAATCTGCCCTATATCATCCCACCATGCATAAGCGTATTCGCCATCTTCGTCAGGGTCCAACCCGCCGGCATAGACATCAACCTGTCCGCGGAGGTCGATCAATCGCCCTATACCTTCCAGGAATCGAGCGTATGCCGGCGATCCATGCGTGTTGTCGAGTATCTCTCTCTCCTGACTCTGCCCTGGTGCGACGTACATGATACCAACCTTGTGGGTATCAATGACGGGCATTCTGTCAATCGACCGGACAAACGCAGGAAGACGGGAAGAATCCACTATCATACGACCGACGGTGGAGGACTGGCTATCCGGATAGGACGAAAATTGTAAGGCGAAGTAGCTGGGGTCGATGGCGACCTCTTTCCGTCTTTGAGATGGTGCTGAACGAGACCAGACATATCCCGTTATGGGGTCAGGGCGGGGAACCTTGGTTTCATATTCAGGACTCCCGTGTAACGCCTAGCGGACTCAGTGTCAGAGTGAGGTGCTGCGCGTATTGTTCAAAGGGATTTACCTCGTACACCTCTCCGGCTTCCGAAAATTCGCTCTCGGGTGTTCTATCCATAACCAAGCTGGCCGAGAGTGAGAGGAAGTCTGGATCAACATCCCCTGCGGTAATCATTGGGACATTTTCCGCTCTGCACATGAACTTTGATAGTCCGGACGCTCTGCGCGACACCACCTCTGCCCAGCCTCGTTTCGCTAGGGTACGAATGGTTACGACGGAATTGCCGTGGATCCAGGTCTTTTCGGAGATAGCAGGTTCAGAGGAGGCCTCTATAGGAGGAGCATTCATTATCATGTCGTTGAGCATGGAGCTCGCAGGGCGAGGATCAGCGCTTGCATAAGTGTATCGCGCGAGCCAGTCGAAGCAGACTTCTGTTGATTCGTCTACCTCCTCCTTCCCATCGTTGGCCAGAAGTAATTGCCTAGTGATATACTTGATGTGACGCGGTCTGTCTGGGAGTTTCACAGCAAGAAACCAGAGGTAGACAATATAATACGACATAATGCATACATGCTGAGATAGAGCCCAGGATATGGTGACTGATGTGTCGGGATGGTTGTGCTGTTGGAGATACTGCAAAGCAACACCGAAGACCATCTTGTAGTCAGCCTCGGTAAAATTACTGTGCAGGTCAGGGAGGGAGCCAACTATTGCCAAGAAATCAATGATGTGAACGGCCATAGCGGGGTTGGACATTATTTGAGATAACTTCTCCAGGATCCGAGGCAAGTACTTCGTCATGGAGGGTTGCAACTCAAAAGCTGACAACGACAAGGCATGAAGGCAGCACTTGATAGTAGATGGCTGTCCACTTAGACCGGCGAGGAACACTTCGATAAGCTTATGTCGAGGCTGAATCTCCCTAAAGCATCTCTTGTAACTAATGAGAACGGTGAGTGTGTGGTATGCAAGTCCTTGGGCGTCGCGAGGAACGATTCCTTCTTGCCATCTTTCGATAGCTGAACCGAGGCTTCCGTCTTGGATGGCATTACAAAGTACCACCAGCAGATCATTAAGGACCACTTTGGACTTCGGTCCGCAGAAAAGATGCTTATTTGCCAGTTGCGTGGGAAGATGGCACAATATATACGAGAGCAAGTCCCAATCTTTTCCAGACTGAATAACGTCCACGAGTTGCCTAAGATATGTCGAAAGAGGGAGTATGACCCGATTTGCGGGACCATCAGGGTCGTACGAGGCCAGACGCTCACTAGGGGTATCCGCTTCAGACGAGATCGAGAAAGGCAAGACCTCCGGAAAGTGCCAGGCAGGATCCTTCGGTTTCAGCTTTTTCAGATAAGTAGCTGGGTGAAGGACACGCGTTGCCGCCCTGGAACGACTTCTGCTTGAGCCTGAGCCTGAGGGTTGACCGCCACGACCACGGGAAAGCCGACGCCCAGTTCTCTCTTGCAATGGGAGTTTAGGTCGCGCTCTCCGAAGCTCCAACTCCTCCAGAGCTCGTTCGTCTACGGCGCTAGTTGACTGGTCTTTTTCGCCTCGACCTATGAGCGATGCAAGGGCGAGAACCAGACCATCCTTGTCATAATCGTTGTCCGCAAAGTATAATCGATGATCACGGTCGACCCTCAGGCGCATAAGAAACTGAAGGATCGTCAGTTTAGCTTTGGTGCATGCCGTTCCGCTGAGCAAGGACACTAAGATGGCGAACAGCCTGGTGGCTAAGTCCAGATGGGCCTCTACCACGGCAAGAGACGTGAATGCGAGTTGGCTGAACGCAGAGACCAAAGCGACTACGGCACCCACACCACTTGGAGTTGAGGGTGGGTCTGGCAAAGGTGGACTATATTGCTCAGCGGTCGTTATATTGCCGTGCATATGTGGAGGTTGTGATTGAGAGCGCGAGGAGTGGCCAGATGTCAGGGATGAAAAGAGGGACATAACCAAGGGAATCCCCGGCTCTCTGTCCTTCATATGAGAGGGGAAATCGGATTGCACCCGCGATAGGCCCGGGGAGGAAATCGCGGAGGATGCAGGTTGGACCGCCGGCGCCGGTGGGGTTAGAATGTATTCAGGCTCGTCCTCCACTGGCTCCTCGGCGACGGATCTGAGAAACCCTATGATCTCATCTACGAGGAGAACAACCTCATCATGTTCATCTCTCTCAGACATCTTCTCATTGAAGGACTCGACACTCCGTAGGACAACCTCATCCCCAAGCATTCGCCAGACAATGATAGCTGTCGCATCGTCCTTGCTGAGGTTCCGTGCCCTCCAGAAAGTGAAGACAAGATCAGTCAGAGGTCGACGATATGAAGGAATGTCCTTGACGAAGTCCCAGACGGACTGCAGCATATTGAGCGCGTTGCCACGAGTGATTGAGCGTTGCGGAGTATGAAGATCCTCGATAGCGAATATAGCGCGCCAGTTATCTAACCACAGAGGGGTAGTCGGAGAAAAATTCTGGCGTTCATTCATAACGTCCAGCAGCTGCGAGGTGTCGGCATCGGGGATATGGGTTGAAAGCGAGAATATGACACCAGGAAGGACGGAGTGGAGAGGAGTATCTGTGAACACTTGAGAGAGCAACGTTGAGACAGTGGTTACGAGGCTGGTTGGTACCTCTGTCTGAGACAGCGTTATTCGTGTTGCACTTCCATCTGGGTATCTGAAAATAGAAATAGGTCAGAATTGGAAGTATGTGGGATCCAAGCTCACCTTTGCCAACGAATAAAAGCAGTAAGCTCGTGCAAAACATCGCCCACAGCCTCAATCTCTTCATAGTCGAGTTCATCGCCCGTCTCATCAAAAGCTTGAGTTATATCCTTCAGCATCCCCGCTATCTCGTTGAGGATGACTTCAGTGGCATGGATAGCTGGGTTACTCGACGATCCGTCGGATGACTCTTGGCAATCCTTGATCCAAGACTGTATGCACCGGCACAAGACACTGCGGAATCTGTTAAGGTCCCACGTCGATAAATCGCTCTCTTTTGCCCATGCCCGTTCCATGAGATCACGCGGGATGTCGAACCCACCCGGCGCCCCCGAAGGTGTGTAGTTCATAGAGCTGGTCCGCGAAATGTATGCCCGGGCCAACCTTGTTATCAGCACCCTGCGGATGGAAGCTCGGAGGGTTCTGAGCGCGCCCAAGGACGTTTTCATGGAATCAAGAAGGTCTTCCTCGGCAAAGAGATGGTATTTCAGTATAAAGGTGCATGAGGCCGAGTAAGGCCCTAATACAAGCGAATCAAGCTTCTCCATGATCTTTATCTCGAGGGCGTGCTGGTGAGGTGGCTCAGCAGTAAGCGACAGACGAGGTAAAGGAGTTGCATAATACGCCAGAACGCGGAAAAGCTGAGGGAGTATGGTCTTGAGATGTACTGGTGCAATAGCTTTGAGACGAATGTCCAAATACTGCAGGTATGTTTCTACGATGTAATCGGCAGAGGTCTTCTGTACGGGTGCCTGAGGGACCGTTAACGAAGAGCGATGTCGATGATGCTTCAGAGGTATCCTCGTGCTGCTGCTGCTAGGGCTTGTGGGGTCGGATAAAGGTGATGCAAGGGGGACATTGTTGTCGGGAGACGCAGATAGCGCACCCTCGATTAAACTTCCGAAGAGCTGCAGTATGGTACCAGTGTCTGCTTCTGTTATCCGCGAGACGAACTCGGGCCTGTCCAAAAGGGCTAGCAGAAGGCCAATCATAGTCTCGACGCTACGTTGGCGTTCCGCTCGTTCCTCTGATGAAGCCGAGCCTTCTTCAACCGTGAGGCCCGAGAATGCACCCTCTATCCATGCCCGGAGGACTCTCAGCAACGACGTCTCTATTCCTATAGTATCCGTCCCTGAGCGTATGAGTGCAACCAAAGCTTTGAATCGAGACTCCCATATGTCACTGCTCCACGGATTAGATAGGTCCATGAACAGAGAGAAACAAGCCAGTCGGTCCGCCGTCGTTAAAGTAGCAGACCCACTGTTTTCCCAATAAGCGCCTAGGATGTCATACCCGGCTGCTTGAAGAGATACGGGAGAGTCGGCTGCGCACAGGGTGGCCAGAATCGGACTGAGGATGGCGAGTCGCGGTGTAGGGACTTGGGTCGATAGTGAGCTAGCAAGAGCCCTGGCATGTGTGATGGAGGGCACAGCAGGGGGAGTCAGAGCCTCTATCAACGCCTCGAGTGATAGTGGTGGTATAGGCTCTGTCTGAGGGGTGATAGCAGTTTCTGTCTTGCCACGTCTCCAGCTGAAAGAAGCAAAGGTAGTGTTGGACCGTTGACGCGTTGGCCGATGTCCATCGTCGATTTGGGGAGGCATTTATAGCTATTCCTGAGGCAAATATATCGAATCTCGAGCACGATTTTCGCTAATAATACGCACCTAGCAAGCCAGAACTTCCGATGTCTCCAACTTTGAGCTATGTTGTAGCACTCGAGTAGCTTAAATGTAGAATCTGCAGAGGCGTTTCATGAGTTAATTGTAGGCGTCGTCGTGTGCGGACGAGACTATATTTCGCAATGGTCGGTCTGCTGATCCGCCACACGGCAATAACCGGACGCCACCAAGGATAAGTGCACCAAATATGGCATTCGATCTCGAATCCGTCTCCTGCCTTGCATACATTGAAGATCTCTGAGGAGAGAACGACGAGATAGGTATCGGGATGTGTTTATTCAGCTTATCCATTGAAATAGCACATGTACAGAGAGCCATTACAGAGATAGTGACCAACAGAGTCCCGAAAAAACGATGATTAATGTTACATCTGTGAGCGAGCGTATATGTTAGAAACGAATGTGCAGCAGGATGTCCGCAAATAAGATAGATAAAGAGTGTTCAGATAGCAATAGCAATAGCAGTCGATAAATTAATAGACCTTGTTGATGGACTTGATGAGATCTGCGGCCCTCTCGGCGAGCATGTACGTGGGGACCTGGGTGTGCGCAGCAGGGATGAAGGGCTGGGGACGCTACATCAGTACGTGATGCAAGTAATGAGACATGATAGGACTCACGAAAGCCGAGGCGTCCACAACGCGGAGGCCGACCGTGCCCTTGACGGTAAGGTCGGAGTTCAGGACACCAGATCCGGCGCCCTTGCTTCCGGTCTTGCCCATGGCAGCCGTGCCAACGATGTGGTTAATGGTCTCAGCGTTGTTCCTCGCGTACGACTCAATCTCCGCGTCCGTTTGCGCGTTCGCGAAGTCGCCGAATTCAGCGAGGATCCAGTCGTCCCAGGCGGGAGCAGCGACGAAGCGACGGAGAGCCTTGATGGACTCGCGCATGGTGCCGATGTCGAAGGCGGAGTTCAGCATGCCGTTGTCAATAAGCGGGGCGTCGAAGGGGTTGGCGGAAGCAATAGCGATGGAACCACCTGAGAAGCGAAGAGTTAGTGACGTTGATATCTGAGAATAGTGAAGCACGTACGAGATGTGGGAGAGACAACAACGGTGAAACCAGTGAAGAAGAAGCCCTGGGGCGCTGCTCCAGTGAAACCGATGAATCCGTCCTAGATAAGATGTTTCGAATAAGCCCCCTGCAAGAACTAAGCTGACGAGAATCTTACAGTGAAGATGAACTCGTGGTGAGCGGAGGTAGGTCCAGCACTGGGGTCAGGTGTCGCCTTGAACAGATCAGAGTTGGCGGGCAGCCTGTTCCATCCAATTTGACTACCGGCAGACAGCGTAAGGGCACCAGTCTTGCCGTTCTCCCAGAGCTGCAGCTGCTGGGCAGCGAAGGTCGGGTCGTTGAGCTTGTCGAGGGTGTTCGTGGAGTTGACAGTCCAAGACGAGGTGACCAAAGTGTGGTCCTGGGCGTTCTTGCCGACGTCAGGGCTGTTCACCAGAGTCTTAATGCCGAACTTGGAGAGCGTGGCGCTGTCACCAATACCGGAGAGCATCACTGGCGTGAAGGTCAGTAGTGAACACAGAATCGGTTTGCGGGGGTAGCTTACACAGCTGAGGAGTCTTGACGGCACCAGCAGACACGATGACTTCGTGAGAGGCAGTCAAGCTGTATGTTTTGCTGGATCCGGGCTGGCCGAGCTGTACGCCGCGGACAACCGGAAGGCCACCAGAGGTACCGGTCTGGACGAGCTTGGTAACGTGGGTGTTGACCAAGATATCGAGGTTGCTCCTGTTCAGGATCGGGTCGAGGTACGAGAGCGCTGCGCTGCGACGTTCACCATTGGCGAGCTATGAATACATGTGAGCGAAGGCACTACAATGAAGTCCCTAACATGACATACAGTGAACTGCGACCAAGCTGAAAGAAATGGTCAGCGTGGAATGATAAGGATTGACATCACGTATAACTTACAAATTCCGATAGTGTTTCCGCCGTTGGGCTCAAGGTTGAAAGGGAACTCGGCGGACAACTGCTGTGTGGTGTTGATTACACGGCTGTCCGTGGACACGCCGTACATGGTGACACTGGTCTCGACGGGTCCTACAGATAAATCTCATCAGCCGCCGCGAACGTTTGATCGCACAATTTTCGTACCGCTACGCCCGTGGACGCTCAAATCGACCTCCTTGCTGATGTCACGGCCGTCGAGGGGCTCGACGAAGTTTTCCAACTGGTTGCAATGCGGATCAGACCACTACCCGGAGTAATTGATTGGAATGGACGTACCTTCTTTGCGTATGGCAGGATCGAGTTCCATGACCAACCCTGATCACCGGTGACCTTAGCGAAACGGTTCCAGTCATCCTTGGAACCACGGTATGAAGCCATGAAGTCTGCGAGAAAACGTCAGCTGAGGTACGACGTTGATCGTTTGCGAATGCACTTACTGATGCTGGTAGAACCACCAAGCACATGGCCACGCTCGAAGAAGACAGAACGTCCGTTCAAGCCGGGTTGTGGCACAGTAGTAAAGTTCCAGTCCTGAGCTACGGTCTCAGTGCGGATAATCAGACGCTCGAGTATGATTACTCACGAATTGACTGAAGGCAAGGCGGGAGACAAACTGGGGGACCTCGATGTTGATATTCTTGTAGTCACTGGACCAAGGTCATCAGTATAGAGCGCCATTGTATCAAGAAAGATAATCACCTGCCGCCAGCTTCGATTAAAAGGACATTAACGCTACTTGTTTCGGTAAGACGGTGTGCGATAACGCTGCCACCGGCACCAGCTGCAAAATCTTTGTTAGGTGATGCTGACTGCAGCGATGTAGAGCAAGCGTACCTCCAACAATGATGTAGTCATAGACTTTCTTCGATGGAAGTTGTGATGGGTCTTGGAGAAGGGCAGAAAGAACGACAGGTGCAGAAACGCAAAGGAACACGGCAGACTTGAGGGCGGTCCACACGGCCATATTAGTAGAAGATTTCTAGTGTCGACTGGTAGGGTCTTGCTACCAGGAAGTGGCAGGCAGTGGATGGGAAAGATTCGCAAGAGGAAGTGCGTCCTTTAGTAGTGTCGGTGACGGCTTACAGATCGGCAGGAAGGCCATCAATGGTCGTTTGGCAAATGATGGTTTCGAAGTCTGTGAGGTGCGCTACCCTTGTCAGGACCAGGTACAGCCAGATCTAACGAGTGCTCCCCGCGGGTATCATCATCCCTACACTTGGGCCGACAGATGGTAGTCCCCGCGTAAATACGGCTCCAGAGCAGTCGTGCATCAGGTTGACGGGTCGCGGGAAATCCCACCACACAGACAGGAATATCCGCTGCAAATTACTCTCTTCGCTCCCGCATGTGCACATGGCGGCCCAGGCAACCACTACTGGGGATTGGGTAAGAGCGTATCGCAGCGGTGCATTCCCAGGAACACAGTGCTTCTTCGCCTACTGCGCACCACGGACTGGGACGATCCGCGAGTTAATTTGTGGACGTAACAGTGACCCGATGGATGGCCCTGAAACAGGAGAAGTGGAGGTACCTGGGGCCAATCGCCGTGGGCGAGTGCGAGCTGCATACGGGCGCACGGGAGAGAACAGAGAGAACGTTTAGGGAAGGAGATTCGGTACCTAGACGGCCCGCAGTTGTCGGCCTGCTTTGCTGATGATTGCTTTGCTAATGATTGCTTTGCTGATGATTTTGCTATCCATCAGCAGCAGTGTAACATCTGATGAACTGGCCAAGTGTACATCACCATCAAACCAATACTGCGATAGTACTGTACACGTTTGTCAGTGCTGTCAATAGCCACTGATCCCGTTGAACTACGAGCCTCCCACCAGAGAGCGACGGTGAGGCGTTGTGTAGTGAGTGCCCAAGTTGTGTTGGTCGTGCGAGTCTTCCGAAATGATGGCGAGGCGGGCTTTGTGGCGCTTCCTACCTGAGACTCAACGCTCACAGCGCTCGCAGCCGCAATACACGATGATGGCTGTTTTATGCGAGTGTTTTATTCGAGTTTCAGCTCGCCAGCCGTGCGTCGGACACGGACGTCGTGCGGGATGAAGTTATTCACGCTTAGCAAAGACTGGCCACCGTGCTAATCAGACTTCACTGCTGATGTCGGGTGTCTCTGCATCCGACTCTCCCACACCTGAACATCTGTTCTGCCCACGAGACGCCATGATGGACGCCAAACAGCCTCGTCCAACCTCCACTGTGTCCTTACGGTGATCCTCATGCGAAAGAGATGGCATCTGTAGTGAGCGGTGCTCTCGTTTGGTCGTGCCATATATTCCCATCGCCGCGACGACATGCACTTGCTCGCTTTCCAGAGTCTGCTCTCTGCCACTGCCTGCCTCCAACACCGGGTCTCGCCCACCATCGTTCCTTCCCGTGCTCCTTAAGGTGCCTATGACCACACTCCCTTGTTAATTTGATGGTTGTTGATGCGGCTCAAACACACCCCAGACCTCATTGATTATGTCCCACTCGGCCCTGAAGATTCGAGCCAAAGATCGCATGTCTTCGTCTTTGACAGCTGACTCCGTTCCGGTATACGACTATCTTGCGTGTCTCGCAGCAGAGAATCTGGACACGCAGGCCGTCTACGTCTTACACGACTCGAGTGCCGAGGAGGATGTGAAACTGCGCAGTGTGACTTGGCGTCACCTCCTGTCCGCCGTTTACTCTAGGGCGACAGAAATAGCGCAACTGACCAGTCTGCCACCTCGGAGCCATGGTGACGCCCCTTTCGTTGTTGGCTTGCTCGCTCACAACGGCTACGCATATTTGGTCACCTGGCTTGCCCTGTTTAAGCTTCGTTGGACGGTAGGGCAGTCTACGTAGCTACTATTTTGCAATTCACTCACTGTAGCCTGCGTAACAGCCGCTCCTGATATCGCCACAGAACTCGTCCGAAGCAGTTCTGCATCTTCTGAACACGACCGGGGCACAATGCTTGCTCTTGGATACCGCTCTGACACTCAGATACCAGGGACTTCCCACAGACTCCTTCCAGTTGTCCGTCTTGCCCGCATTTGACCTTACGAATCTCGACGTGGAGAGCAGTGAGGCTACGCAGAGCCTTCTCGCTCATGCCGCTTCGATTAAGTCCAGCGACAACGCCGACGCTCTTCGGGCTGAAGCTCGTGGCGTCTGCATGTACATGCACACCTCGGGGTCAACAGGTATAGAAGTTTCGCAAGATAGTAAGCGAGCACCTCTGAAACGGCATCCACAGGACATCCCAAGGCTATCGCATGGCCTCACGAGTTTGTGAATAACAAGATGCTGCTTGCCGCGCGTGATTATCCGGGCGGGCAAGGGCGAGTGATGTATTCGCCTTTGCCAATATACCACGTACGTTATCTGTTAGTTCGCTATAACGTCTAGTGAGCTCACAATGCTTTCAGGGTGGAGGATTCTGCATGGTGATTTTCCTTGTCGGGAATTCATTTTGTGTCATCGGACTAACACGTCTTCTCGTAGAGCTTGCCCATCATGGCTGGATACGGAGGTATCATAACATTAGTCGAACCGTACCATGCAGTTTCAGCGGACTCCGTATTGCGCCACCTCCGCATCCTGAAGGACAAGAAGCCAGATGTCTTATTTGTACCGAACCTGTTGGAAGACATCGTCGAATCTCTGCCGTTGTCTGAAGCCCTGGTAAGTGCTTTGCTGTACGCAACGGCATCAACTTCTAAATGTTTGCCACGCAGGAATACCTCAGAATCCCCAACATAGTGCTCCAGGGAGGCGCGCCTTTACGCCAAGATGTCGGTGCCAAACTCGCCCACGGAGGAGTGCACATCGTCACATGGGGCGGAATGTGAGCTATCCACGCACGCCTCTCAAGCCTGCTCGCTCACTCACTATTCTCCAGCACCGAAGCCGGCGTATTCGCCTCAATGGCATTTGACCCCACCCGGGATCCCGCAGACTGGCAGTACATGCGGCTCGTCGACGGCTACGAGTTCAACTTCATGCCCTTCAACGCAGAGCACCCTGATCAGGGATACCAGCTCGTTATGTCGGTATGTCCGGGCCCATTCCTGTCTCCCATTCTCGGATCCGGGTTCCTGAGCTGATTTCGGATGTCGGATGTGTTTTTAAGCCCAAGATCATCACGCCCCCGCTGATAAACCATGAAAATCCGCGAGGGTTCCTGCTCCCCGATATCTGGATGCGACACCCTGATCCCAGCAAATCCGATCTGTGGAAGATCGCTGGGCGCCTCGATGACATCGTATGTGCCGAGCCCCACGTGCAAACGTGTGTGAGGAATACTGACTCCGAGGCTACTGTAGATCGTGCTCAGTAACGGCGAGAAAGCGAATGGGAAACAGATAGGTGCGTGCAAGATGGCGTCCTCGATGTTCGGTACCTCGATGTTGATCATGAATGATAGAGAACCTGCTCTATGCCTCGCCGTTCGTGTCCAACGCAGTCATCTTTGGAGCGGGCCGCTTCCTGTGCGGAGCTCTCGTCAGGCCTTCCGCAGAGTACAAGCTAAGGCCCAACGACAAGGAATCCAAGGAGGCTTATCTAGCGAAACTACGTGCCTATACCGATGCCCACATCAACACCGTGGTCCCCCGGCATTCTAGACTCCTGCATCCTCTGGTCCTCGTCGAAGATCCGTCCAAACCGTTCCTGTTCTCCGACAAAGGCACCGTCAAGATGAAGGCAGCCCTGGATCTCTACCACGATGAGATCGAAGCCGCCTACAAGGCAATTGAGGACGGTACCGGTACCGCTCAGTCGAATGCAGCAGCATCTCTAGACTTTACCAACACCGCCGCGGTCACGGAGTTCATCCGCTCACTTCTCGTCGACGCCCTGGGCAGAGACATCTCGGATGAAGACGACTTCTTCAACTCTGGTCTGGATTCCCTCCTGGCTGTGAACGTCCGCTTCGCCATCGTAACTGCTCTCAAAGATGCCCAAGTGATAGTAGAGCTCCCGCGGAACGTGATCTATGCGAACCCAACGACCGCGAGTCTTGTGCATTACCTGCAGTCTCTTGTCAGCGCATCGAATAGCGATATCACGGATGCTACTTGGTCGGCACTTTATCGAGACGAAGTCTCTGCCACTGCCATGGTGGATGAAGCCATCGCCAGGTTCTCTACGGGCTTCGCGAAACGTACTTCACCTCCTGCTAACGGCATCGACATCGCTGGCGGGGACGTCTATGCCGTGACAGGAACTACCGGCTCGCTCGGTAGTACGTTCCTCTCTGCGCTCCTCTCGCTCCCCGTCGACAAGGTGAAGCGCGTGTACATGCTCAACAGGACGACCAAAGTCCCCGTTGAACAACGGCACAAGGCTTCCTTCGTGAAGAAGAACTTGGACTATTCGGTCGTAGAGAAGGCAGTTAAGGATGGACGAGCTGTGTTTCTTGACACAGACGTCACGAAGGAGAAGCTCGGTATCGACAGCGAGACCTACAACAAGGTACTTTGTCTCCCTATACTCTTCGACTGAACTTGCAACTGACCTTACTGTGTTGGCAGATGGCAGCAGAACTGACCCAGATAGTGCACAATGCCTGGCCCGTCACGTTCACCTACCACTTCAAGTCCTTCATCCCCCAGCTCGCTGGCCTTCGCGCCCTCATCGACCTCGCGTTGTTGTCTCCCCATGCCGAGCCGCCTCACCTGGTCTTTATGTCCTCGATTTCCGTAGCAGGCAGGCACTTGCCTGGCGATGAAGCTATCATCCCAGAGACGCCTTTAACGTCAGTCACCCATGCTCTCCCGCACGGATACGCCTTTTCGAAGTTCGCCGCGGAGAAGATCCTCGAGAGGACCACCAGCTCGACCGCGCTCCGTGTTTCCATCGTGCGCAGCGGTCAGATAGCAGGATCTCTGTCAACTGGCGCGTGGAACAAGCACGAGTACCTGCCTAGTATCCTGAGGGCGTCCGTGCATGCTGGCAAGGTACCTGATGACCTCTTCAGCGCTGTAAGTTTTCTTCTTCTTCTGTTAGCCGACTGTATGCTGACCCTCCTGACCACATAGGCTCCCCATTGGCTCCCTGTTGAGAGTGCCGCACAGGTTCTCTACGCGATCACACAAGCTCGCGCCTCGGTCCAGATCCAATACTACGGCTTCGAGAACACTAGACCTATCCCCTGGACCTCCGTCATCTCGACGCTGCTCACACTCTACCCTTCCTTGCACGAGGCTCCTGCGCTTGAGTGGCTCGCTTCTGTGCGAGCGCTGCAGGACGAGACTGTCATCGACGGCGCTCTACTCGATTACATTGAAGAATTCATCTGCCGCAAGTCCTTGCCGCGACTCGCGACTGCGAACACGGAAGGTATATCCGAGGAGGTGCGCAAGTTGGTCGACTTTGACTTCACAGAGAACGAGGCTATTGTCGAGAAGTATATTCAATTCGCGATCCACGGGTGATCTCCCTGTTGTCCTTCTATTTATTTCTACATTCACTATGGGTTCTCTTCGTGCTGGCTGTGCTGTTAGAAGCATGACATTATCTTATTCAAACGCTGTATACCATTCACTTTCGTGTAGCCATACATCACAAACGTATCATATACGCAGAATCTATTTCTGTCTCTTGCCATTCTCTTTCTGAAGCTGGCCAGCTGACTCTGCAGACGTGTTTCATCTACATCTCTGTCATGTACAGGGAGCGTCGCACCCACATGTGCGCTCCTGATGACGGAGGTCTGTCGGAGGCGTACACTCACGTCAACCTGATCGGTGGGATCGTGCGCACATTCGTACGGCGCAGAGAGCTCAACGTGCTTCGTTCGATGGACGGCATGACCGCAACGCCGCACTTATCGTGGGTGAGGACAAAGGTCGGCGGCTAATAGAGAGATCCGACGGGTACAGTACAAACGCACATCTTGCGGCCACTCGACTGTTCATCAGCACTGCTTGATATTTCACAGCGGAGGATTGGCAATTGCGCGCTTGATATCAACGTTGATCATGCCACCGCTATGCTTCCGTCGCCGCGCTGATGGACGCAGGGCTAACCGCGAGCGATAACGGGGTTCTGCATTCATCAGACTATTCGCGCGCATCGCGTTCAGACATGCGGGAGTACTTAGTGGCGCCACTGAAACGACTACGAATGCATGTATAACACAGATTGTACGTTTGTACGATTTGTGAGGAATTCTACACTAGAATCGACGAAGCTAACAACCGACCTGCTAAAACTTTTAGCAAAACGGCATCTCAGCCTGGAACGACTGACATGCCTTAATAAGGAAACCAGACACTCAGAGCGCGACGTCTGATTTCATGAGGTTCCATCCTGATACAGAGGTTTATTCAGTAGTACCAGACATTAGCAGCAATCTTTCACCAGTCGCACCAGCATTCTTCAGACGGGATTTTTGCGGTGGCCACCAATTTATTTATAAATAGGGACATTGTAGCATACATGATTAAGTAAGAGGTATACACCATAGAGACGGCAGAATAGGTCTAGAAATATAAACAAGAAATAAGAACATTGCTCGGAGGAGCATTAAACAGCGGTCACAGCGCAATACCAGACTACGCGGCGAGATGGTAAGAGAGGCATGTGGTTGCACGTCTACTTTGCGAAGTCAGTGAGGTAACGAGAAAATGATGCCGCTGTATCTCGTACCTAATCTGAGTCTTCAACGGCTATTGCGCGTTCGTCCTCGCTTGACAGATCGGCATCGGCGTCGAAATCGCCTGCAAGTAGCTTGGCCTGTGCATGTGCAAGCTCTTCGGCTGCCGTGCATATCTTCGTCCAAGTTGTTTCCTTCAAATCAATAATGGTCTTGAGGTAGCTGCAGGTTCGGCGTCCAAAGGTTTCCTGCGAGAAGTTTTTCGTGGGCTTTTGAAAGTCGCCACTGTCCCATGCACAGAGGGCACGTTCAACCTAAAAAGCTTTTGTCAGGTATACAAAGAAATTGGATACTGAACCGTTCATACCGCAGCTGTTACCAACGCCAAGGCACCAAATGGGAAGTCGTTGTATGGCGTGAGGTGACCTGAGCTTCCGAAATGATATGCAAGTGTCTGGATGACGAGGGTGGATTGGAAGAGGCCGCGATAGATCTAATAAAATAAAATCAGAATGTGATATAGGCAATCATCGGTCACTTACGGGCTGCTCCTCTGAGTGAATTTCCACGTGTGCATAGCGGAACGGAAGGCCAGGTCCGAGTTGGCGACGGACATGTTCAGCACGGTGGTCAGGTGTGGGAAGGTTCTCTTTATTATTCTCAAAGAACTCTGCTACAGCCGTTATGGCGGCCTTGGCAATTCCTGAACGCCATTCATACACACGTTGCATGGCCTCATTGAGTGAATGAGTGAATGAGGCAGGTAACGTAGGTGGTTAGGGACTTACCACATCGTAGCAGGCTTCTCGCGGGTTGATCTCAATCCCAAGTTCGCTTATCTTCTCGTCACAAAGCTCTTGAAGAACCCTAACGAGATTGAGATCAGTTAGTGTCCATGGATTACCTTTGTGAGTTCCAATGACAGTGATCAGTTTGGGGATTATCAAGCGTCGCCAAACGAACATCCTGTAATGCGGGATAGGGAGGTCGCCATTCGTGAACTTCTTGCTCCCATTCGCACGACGTAAGGCTGAGCTGGGAACATCGTGGTCTTCTGTAGAATGGGTTATGCTGATGCGCGGTATCATCGCGCTCTTGTGCGAGACAAAGCAAGTGAGTATATATCAAATATCGGATAATGGCTAACAAACCTTTACACCGGCAACAGCTTTACCACTGTGCACTGAAGTCGATCGGCCCACGTCTATGTTCACCACTGATGTTTGAACTTCGTGACGACGGAGACGTCCTGGTGGCTTGGAGGTGGCAGCGCCTGGATATTTCAACTGATCGTTGGAAGGACGTGACGATGGCACCCATCCTGGCTGCAGGCCTGTACTAGGTGCCTTGCTGGTTTTCATCCGTTTCGACGCTGTAAGCGGTTGTCTAACAGTATTGTAAGTTGTTGGCATATGAACGGATGCGGTGGAGCCGAACCCAGTTGAGTCGTCAGCCGTCGGAAGGCCTAACTGAGCCGGAGTTTTACGCTTTCGCAGTGCATCACGTGCAGCAGCCAAACCGTGACCATTCTGTCGTTTGTATGATTTATTACCAATGTACAAAGAGAATATAGATGCTTACTGTACGAAGAGTCTGCTCCGAACGCGTGAGCTTCTTTCGGTCCGAATGAGGACTGGCTACAGCTTCGTCGTCATCTGAGGACCCCAGCATGGGTGGCTGATAGTCTGCATCATCCTGTGTTCGAGTCTATTATAGGTGAGTAGGAGAGCTGAAAATATGAACGCTTAAGCGAGAACATACCTTTGATCCCATAGTGACTGCGTGATCAGCTTTGTCTTCAAGCTCCGAGATACGGTGCAGAATGGCTTGCTTCTTGGCAGCAGTAGCGTTGCGGTGAATCTCAGCCTCTGCTTGTGCGGCAGCTACCTCTTGAGGAGTACGACGCGATGGTTGGCCTTCAACTTCAAGACCAGCCAAGACACGATAGTTTGGCTGGCCCTTGGCATTCCCTCGACGAGTAGTGCGAAGCATGATCGTGAAAGAGTCAGAACGAAGGAAAAGAGCGAGCAAAAAGATGAGGTGAGATGAGTGCCTGTTTAGATAGACGGAAAAAACGCACCCTTTATAGTGTCCAGGTTTTGCAAGATCGGTCATCTCGAATGACGACAATAACAATGTGACGAGGCAAGGTGGATGTAGAGAGGAGTCGTACTGCCACGAAGTGGCTATGAGGAGGAGCTTTGAGGATACGAAGTGGCTGTCGAGAGGAGTTTCACGATGTTTCACAAAGATGACAGGAGCTCACCAAAGGGGCCATGGATACGTGCAAACTTGCTGATCCATAATGGTATATCCGGTATCACACGTGATCATGCCGATACGCTGCATTAGTCACGGGTACTGTACAGTTTAACAAATCAATGATTACAGACCTTAGTTATATCGTTTAGCCTTTTAGTGACTGATAAGAAAGTCTAGAGCCATAGCATTGTGAATGAGAATCCTTTCTAGTTCGACTGCATTCCACATCTTACCATAATGCCGCACTCGCACTCCCGCCGACATAACCCATATCGTTTATCGTGCTCTGCCTGTTTTCAAGAGTTTCGAAATGCATCTGGTTTGACACAACACTTTAACACAAAACATGCGGCCAGAAGAGACTTGAACAGACCGGTACAACCACCACTCGAAGGCTTGCAAGATGAAGCAAACAATGCTGAGGCTGAAGTTGGCGAAAGGGAAGGTCAGATGCAGGACGAGCTGCTAGAAGATGAGAACGTACCCGAAAAGGCCTGTCATCGGAAGGTGCACCCGCAAATTAATGGTAAGTTATTGTCGACACTGTTTGTGATGGCAATTAACATAAAGGCAGGTCGTCGTTGCACAGAAGAAGGGGAGTACTTCGAGGAAGGCATACCTATTCCACCACCTTTGCCACTGCCCGTCAACACAGAGGATTGGTCACCCTTTCGCGATCGTCTGCAGTTCGAAGTCGCAAACTTTTCATTCCAGTTAGCGCAGCTTTCACGCACAAAAGTCAACCAATTACTTGACCTATGGGCTGCATCCTTATTGCCGCACAGTGATGAGCCTCCGTTTGCGGACTGTAACCATTTGTTCGATACAATTGATGCATCGGATCTTGGAGGGCTGTCCTGGAAGTCCGTTACGTGCAAGTATACAGGAGAAAGACCCACCACGAATGTGCCACCATGGATGGA